>OZ007576.1:43203849-43212785 GCA_963931925.1 Onchidella celtica
AAGTACATCATTATCTCTGTCGAAGTGAAAGTCTGCCATTATCTCTGTTGAAGTGAAAGTCCGTCATTATATCTGATGAAGTGAAAGTACATCATTACCTCTGTTGAAGTGAAAGTACATCATTATCTTTGCTGAGGTAAAAGTACATCATTGTCTCTTTGAAGTGAAAGTACATCATTATCTCTGTTGAAGTGAAAGTCCGTCATTATCTTTGTTGAAGTAAAAGTACATCATCGTCTTTTTGAAGTGAAAGTACATCATTATCTCTGTTGAAGTGAAAGTACATCATTACCTCTGTTGAAGTAAAAAGTACATCATTATCTTTGTTGAAGTGAAAGTGCATCATTATCTCTGTTGAAGTGAAAGTACATCATTATCTCTGTTGAAGTGAAAGTACATCATTGTCTTTGTTGAAGTAAAAGTACATCATTGTCCTTGTTGAAGTAAAAGTATATCATTATCTTTGTTGAAGTGAAAGTACATCATTATCTTTGCTTGAAGTAAAAGTACACCATTGTCTCTGTTGAAGCGAAAGTACATCATCATCTCTGTTGAAGTGAAAGTACATCATTGTCTTTGTTGAAGTGAAAGTACACCATTGTCTCTGTTGAAGTGAAAGTACACCATTATCTCTGTTGAAGTGAAAGTACATCATTATCTTTGTTAAAGTAAAAGTACATCATTGTCCTTGTTGAAGTAAAAGTACATCATTATCTTTGTTGAAGTGAAAGTACATCATTGTCTTTGCTTGAAGTAAAAGTACATCATTGTCTCCGTTGAAGCGGAAGTACATCATCATCTCTGTTGAAGTGAAAGTACATCATTGTCTTTGTTGAAGTGAAAGTACATCATTGTCTCTGTTGAAGTGAAAGTACATCATTGTCTCTGTTATAGTGAAAGTACATTGTCATTTCTGGAATTAGTGGAACAGGAACAATATTGTGAAAAATGTGAATCCGTGAAATTTGTCTTTACTGTAGGAAGATTGGTGAGTGATCAAAACATTACCTCGTCGATTGAAGTCATGCCAGAGAGAAGGGGAAGAGATAGCGAGAGAGAGCAAGAAAGAGAGGGAGAGAGAAAGAGAGAGAGAGAGAGAGAGAGCTTAAGAGCGAGAGAAAGATTGAGAAAGACAGAGAAAGTTAGAGAGACAGAGAGAGAAAGACAAAGAAAGAGTGGGAGAGTGAAAGAGAGAGAGAGCAAGAGATAGAGGGAAAGAGAGAGTAAGAGAGGCAGTGAATATCGAAAATCGAGAGGCTCATATTGGAAAATTCGTCAGTTTGCAGTGGATGACCTAAGTGTACTGTTCTAACAATCGTATCCTGGGTGGTTCGATACTTCCTGTTATCCTCGCGCAGATCTATAGTTCAGTAAGCGCAAGAAACGAGGAGGGATAAGCTTAGACCAAAGGTTCCCAGCTTGGGGCACATTTCTCGCGCTCGCGACGTGGGCGGGGGGGGGGGGGAGGGGGTGTATATTTGCTGATTCGGGATTTGTACATGTTATTAATTTTACTTTGAAAATTATAATTACGAAGAAAATCTGAAGTTGAGAAAAAAAATGGAAGTGGGTCTATTACTTAAGAATACACATATACCAATAAACATAATAGCGTTAAGAACAGTATTTTTAAAATGTCCCCTATGTTCTTTCATTGAGTATGGTAGAAGTAAGTTTAAACTCGAACCACTTTAACCGAAACGGACTTGGTAGTAAATTTACTTCGGAAAAGTTTGCCAGGGATCATAGGGACAAAAAAGGCTGGGAACCCCTGGCTTAGGCTTCGTGGATGAAAGGTGAAGATCAGTGGTTCTTTACCTTATTGGCTGTTGTTAAAGACACCCCAAGCGTTTTGTGCTAAGGGGTTGTACATATATACATACCTATCCCTAACACCGTCCTTATCCTTAACCCTAAATCATATCGAATCCCTAACCCTGCCCCTTTCAACCAAAAACAGGAAGAAAACAAAACGAAAATATGAAAGAATAATTAATCATTTATCAATCAAAGCTGTTGTCAAGAAGCATTTTTGGGAGTAGCTCTCCAGCTTTGGGGTCACAGAGGGCTTAGATACGTACAAAAAAAAAAAAAAAACTTCGGGAACGTACATACTTGTGACAACATCCTACCTTTTAAAACTGTTTTCTCTCCCCAGACATACACACCAGTTTCTCGTGGCTCTCCCCAGACATACACACCAGTTTCTCATGGCTCTCCCCAGACATACACATTCGTTTCTCATGGCTCTCCCCAGACATACACATTCGTTTCTCATGGCTCTCCGCAGACATACACATTCGTTTCTCATGGCTCTCCCCAGACATACACACCCGTTTCTCATGGCTCTCCCCAGACATACACATTCGTTTCTCGTAGCTGTATCACTCGCACAATTCAGGAAGTGTAGTGTAAAGTGCGGGAAAGTGGGAGCGCTCAATTCTGGCTATTTTTTGTGCATTACAACAGCACTGCAGGTGTAATCCTCAAAGCCATTCAGGGCCATTCTTAATTTTTCTATGAATTCGCGGTCTGATCTCATGAACAAATTTATAATTTATAATGATATTAGTGGGACTATTCTATTGTGACACAACTGTGGGTTGTTGTTGTCGTTGTTATTATTATTATTATTATTATTGTTGTTATTGTTGTTCTTGTAACATATGCCTAATTGATTGATTCACATGAATTAATCATAATATGTCTTTGGTTCACGGAAGTTTCGCCCACGACTCACCTAACTAAATACAATTAAACCTAAACCAACTTAAACCGTGATCCTCATCGGTTACCGGTTTTTGTAGCTGGAGCGAAACAAATTCAGAACTTCTGGAAGCACGATCCGTGGCACCCGAGTGATCGGGTTGAGACAACACGGAGAAACATCATTGAAATAACGAATCTCAAATCATATTGAAGCAAACAAGACAGAATGAAAATCATTGGTTTCGTCATTTTTATTAAGAGCATGGATTTATGAGAAATGTTAGTGTTCACAACTTTGGCACATTTATATATCTTGTGTGGCAAAGAATCCCCTGTAACAGGTCTCAAACTATATTCTGGCGCTGTAGATACATATTGAAAGTTGCTAACATAGTGTCTTTTATTGAGTATAATCTAGTGATTTATGCGAAAAATGAGAAAAATAAGTCGTCATTTCTGGCTTGATTCATGCGTGGCCAAATCAGTCACTGTGAACTCCCAATCCTTTGTCCAAAGTATTACGATAACTTAGTGATGAATCTTACTGTCATAATGAAAATAACATTCACACTTCATGAAAATAGATTTAAGTGGAGAAGTGTTAATCGTAGTTCTGTATCGTCACAAAGTCGCAAAAAATTAAAACTGAAATATTATGCAAAAAGTGTTTTTCGTGAAGCTTTCAGCTCTTTCAGGGTCCTTCTGTTCTGTTCTAGGCGTTGTCCCACTGCAGGATGTAGCCCTCAGACAATGCTTTCCATTCTCTTCTGTCTTTTGTCTTCCTCATCCATGTTGTTCCTCCTCTCTTTGTAAATGTCGTCCTTCCATCTTCTTCCTGGTCGTCGTCTTGTTCTTTTTCCTGTCCTTGGCTGCCATTCAGTGCAGCGTTTTAGTCCACCTATTGTCATTCATCCTCCCCATGTGTCCGGCCCAATTCCACTTTTGTTGTAGCATGTATTCCACTACGTCTTTTAGTTTTGTTTGTTTGCATGTCATCGTGGGGGATTCTATCTTGCAGTCTGATGTTAAGCATTTTTCTTTCCATTGCCCTGTGGGTAGTTCTTAGTTTATTCGTGAGCTTTTTTGTGATCGGCCACAAAGGTCCCTCAACCTAATGATAATAGTTCTGGGTCAATGTGTTTGCACAGACGACAGGGTACTCACTGATCTTTATACACAACCATACAATTTGTTTAGGATTCCATGTGGACTTGGGCATAAGAGATAAGGTCATCAGTTGTTGTTAACCGTTTTGCCAGCTTGTTTTCACAGTCATTTCTTAGGTTCACCTAAAATTATCACATAAAAATGTGTTCCTATTCCTCTAGGCACTCATTTGGCAGGTCCAAAATGTAGTTAGTACATAAAAGATGAGTTACTATTCCTCTACATTGTCATTTGGCAGGTCTTTAATGTAATTAGTACATATAAACTAGTCATCATTCCTCTATCTGCGTGAATCGAGACAAAGCAAGCAGAGTTACCGCGTATGTAAAAGATTCACACGACTCAAAGATATTTCCAGTCCATCCTGGATCGTTAAAAGACACAAAAGTTGTCGGTGTTGGCTGACCAAAGTGAGTCTTATTCAACATACACTCGTACTCCTCGGGAGGAATGTAACCTCGCACAGCCGTGGCGACCAACTCTGGAGAAACTGCAGCTACATTTTCAATTGGAGAACCATCATAGAATGAAAAGTAATTTGATGGATAGTATCTGGGCAAAACCTTTTCTGATTTATCCCGAACAGTGTCAAACGAGTTCCAGGGCTTGAACTTTCCACTGAGTGTGTTTCTTGCGAGCCATCTCACACTGCCGGTTACTGTTTCTTTGACCTCTGTCGGGGTATGGTCTTTCCACTGCGATTTTCCAGTGGAGCTGTCATAAGAAAGCCAAGTGAACATTAAGGCATTGGTGGCCATGGCTGTGGAATATATTCTGTCCTCAGCTCGAATCAAAGGCTGGTTGTCTTCTGTCAAATCCCCGTCGCCCAGGAAATCATCAAAATAAATATCCCCCCGCTCATCAGTCTGTGCATCGTACAAAATGTCCTGGGTCATTTCTGCCTCTGCTACGGCAGTCAGTATGGAAAACAGTTCATCCATCAGATCATCCGGAAGGGGTTGGTGCCTCACGTGAGCATACATCAGTGACACAGATCTGGCTAGCGACACGTATACCATAAACCTGTGTTGATAGTAAGGCAGAGCTAAATCTTGGCGTCCGTTAAAGCTAGTGCTGATCATGTAGGCAAGAACTGCCGTGGTATTGTGGTATATCTGAGCTACATCTGGGTCCTGTAGGATCTCAGGATCGACAAGTCCTGACAGTAGGGATGAAGTGAATCCAAAGACAAAATTTGAGCAAACGACGCCACCAACATCATTTACAAATAGGTTCTCCTGCTCATCGATTGCTGTCACCCATGAAGGGATCAATGCCACATCTCTCCCAGTTTGAACTGCCTCGTCCAGAAAGCCTCTTAAAACATAATAAGTCCTTGTATCTATCGTATTTGCCACGATGTCGTCGGAGAAGGGCCTGTAGGCGTATTTCTTCATAGCATTAAAAACAGAGGTTATGTTCTGATTTGCGTCCACCCAGCGGTTCCGTGGGTCTGGAAAATCACCTGCAATGGTTTCCAAAATTGATCCCAAACCAATCCAAACAAAGGTGCAGTCAAAGTCAGGATAAGCTGAGCTGTCTCCAGGCACGGTGCTCAGCATTTGTAAAAAGCCATCGAAGTATTTGTCCAGACCGATGGCTGTCAAGAACCCGTCCACAGTACCGAGAGTCACCGCGAACGCAGTCTCCGCTGGAAGCTCAGCATCAGTCAGCGCGTTAAACGGTAAAGTTCTAACAGTATTCAAAAGCTGTAAGAAAAACGTAGCCTGCATGTCATATTTCTGAGTCGCTGAATTGTAGGCATAAGGCCAGAATCCAATGATTGAGTTATTATAAGGCAGTCTGGTGTCCTCGCATGCCGCACAGTAATCTATAGACAGAATCAGTTGATTGTCACTTGGGGCCGGTGCTCCACCATATTTGTAAGCTTCCAGTAAGATTAAGCTGATCCATTCAGCATCGAAAGCGTTTCTGTCTTCTACCCCAATGCTTCTCCTTTTGATGGACTCTGTTTCCTTCCCGGCTAGGTTGATTTTGTACACGCCTCCGTATGTTCCTTTAGTTAAAATTGTTTGCTGGCCCGGCAGTGGAACGTCATTTTCTGTTTTCTGTAGATGGGTAAAAATAATCTCTTATACATGTCAAATTAGTGTTACATTTATTGTTGGCTGTATTCAGTAATTGTATAGACATGCCAAATTGTTTATTCTGAATAATCTGACATTTGCAGGTAGCTTTGATAGATACTGAATCTCAATGTACCGGTGCGAAAGTTTTGGTGAATTAAGGTAAGGGGATGGATGGATGGATGGACGGACAGATTGATAAATGGATGGATGGGTGGGTGGATGGATGGATGGATGGATGGATGGATGGATGGATGGATGGATGGATGGATGGATGGATGGATGGATGGATGGATGGATGGATGGATGGATGGATGGATGGATGGATGGATGGATGGATAAGACTGTGAAATATCAATACGACTCTTAACCTGCTGCTGTATGATCAACTTTGGGAGCTGTTCGATAGTAGACTTGAGTTGGTCTTCAAAGTTGTCAGAGTCGGAATTGGACTGGCTCTTTGATATGTGAACATTCAGCATGCACACAAGAAGTACCATTCCACACCATGTCTTCAACTGCTCACTCTTTATCCTTCCAGCCATCCTGAAGAGCAAGAAAAGCGGTACTCACGCATGATACACAACACTGTAAATTCTTTTTTTTTTCACCAAAAAAAAAAAAAATGACGCTTGTACGCTTTTACTAGACATAAATAAAAAAAATATAAACGATTTTGGTTATGTAATAAATTAATTACCGGTGTAAGGTCATTAACATAAACATTCTACGTGCAAATTCCTTGTAACTTTATCAAACAGTTTTTTTTATGTATGGCATTTCTGAGAGAGACGTGAGTTTCCGTTGGGACCACAGTGCGTCTTTTTTTTTTTTAGAATGAGCGAATCAAGATTGATTTTCTTGAAGACTATCCTCTGGATTTATTTCAAATTTTGCACAAGCTCCGATCTCACACTAAACCTTAAATAACTTTTTATTTTATATTTTCATTTTGTAAATCTGTAGCTTGAATTTGAGTTTGCCTCTTTGCACTCTGTAAGCGGTAGCAGACTGAATTATCAGAAATTTTAAAAATCACACACACAATTTCTACTGCACTAAACGATGCGAAACACTAAAATGCGTTAACACAGTTGTACTGTCGTGCTTGGAGTAGTTTCCCACGAGAATACACATATCGTTTTCCCGTTCAAAGTGAAGAAAACATTTTAATATTTCACACAGTTTACTCCTGTAGAATTGGCTTTCTTTAATAATTCGAACTGCTTATGATTTATGACTTATGATACGGCATTGACAAAATACGTCACACTGAAGACTCGTGAACCAACTCACCTGTAATCCTTAATTACCAGCAATAAACTTCCGTAGCGTGTCTGGTGAGACTTGTCCGTGGCACTCGGTGTTTAGACCCCACTTCTCTGGTTTTTTGTGTGTGTCCGTGAACTGTTTTAAATGTGTTGAAAATGTCGTGGCGTTCCCTCCTCTGTCTCTTATATACCAATGGGTGTGTGTGGGTTGCTGACGCTGGTCTTTCATCCCACTTTTTTTTTTCAGTTATGACGGAACCCACAGATCAACGCTGTGTCGTCCCCTAGAATCAGCATTTGACATTGCTGAAACCATGCAAATTTGAGCAACTTTAGACAGATGTTAATATGTATACATAGAGGTATACAATGTCTTTTTTTAAATGTATGATAATAGTGAAATCTGATATCTTTATACTATATATTTTAAATTGTATGATCCTACAGTATTTGATATTTGTACAAAGCCGCATTTGTGTTGTGTTGCAGTTTTAGCGGTTGTTTGCTATGAAAATAGATGATCGTGTCTGACTACGAAGTATTCAGTACTGGACACTGCTAGAATACATGGCAGAAGAGCACTGGGTTTGATCCCCCCCCCCCCCCACCCAAAACAGCTGTGTATTTATTTATTTATTTATCTACGTACTTCCTTACTTCTCTACTCATCAGTATATTTATCCATTTTAAACCCTTTTACCTCTTTACCTATTACCTAGGAATATTTCTATTTCTGTAATTCCTATTTAATCTTATCTACTTATTCATTTATTAGACTTGCAGAAAGGATAACTTTATAATAATCTGAGCAAACTTAATAGCAATATCTAGTTTCTGAGACACGCACACAATGAATACATTACAATTCGCACTTCAATCTGAGCCCATCGTATCTATGGAATTTTCTTTGCTGTCCTCTCTGTGTGTGCGTGTGTGTGTCGTTGAACAAGTCAGTGACTAGTCTGACCCTCACCCCCCCCCACCCCTCCTTTTCATCGTGTTCGCCCCCTTGTCCCCTTTTCTTTCTTCCCCGGCTCCTCTTTTCGCCTTTGCTTTTTTGTTGATTATTACTAGATGATACCCGGGATAAACCTGTGACTCCATTGCTCTCTCTCTCTCTCTCTCTCTCTCTCTCTCTCTCTGTCTCTCTCTTTCTCACTCTCTCTCTCTCTGTCTCTCTCTCTTTCTCTCTCTCTTTCTCTCTCTCTCTCTCTGTCTCTCTTTCTCTCTCTCTGTCTCTCTCTGTCTCTCTCTCTCTCTCTCTCTCTCTCTCTCTCTCTCTTTCCTTCTCTCTCTCTCTCTTCTCTCTCTCTCTCTGTCTTCTCTCTCTTCTCTCTCTCTCTCTCTCTCTGTCTCTCTCTCTTTCTCTCTCTCTGTCTCTCTCTGTCTCTCTCTCTCTCTCTCTCTCTCTCTCTCTCTCTCTCTCTGTCTCTCTGTCTCTCTGTCTCTCTCTGTCTCTCTCTCTCTCTCTGTCTCTCTCTCTGTCTCTCTCTCTGTCTCTCTCTCTCTCTCTTTCTCTCTCTCTCTCTCTGTCTCTCTCTCTCTTTCTCTCTCTCTCTCTCTGTCTCTCTCTCTGTCTCTCTCTCTCTCTCTTTCTCTCTCTCTCTCTCTGTCTCTCTCTCTTCTGTCTCTCTCTCTCTCTCTTTCTCTTCTTCTCCTCTCTCTGTCTCTCTCTCTCTTTCTCTCTCTCTCTCTGTCTCTC